>CM069864.1:72416075-72441075 GCA_036172795.1 Pelodytes ibericus | reverse complement strand
TGTGTGTGTGTGACTGGATGTCTTTTAGGTGTGTGTGTGTGTGTGTGACTGGATGTCTTTTAGGTGTGTGTGTGACTGGATGTCTTTTAGGTGTGTGTGTGTGACTGGATGTCTTTTAGGTGTGTGTGTGTGACTGGATGTCTTTTAGGTGTGTGTGTGTGTGACTGGATGTCTTTTAGGTGTGTGTGTGTGACTGGATGTCTTTTAGGTGTGTGTGTGTGACTGGATGTCTTTTAGGTGTGTGTGTGTGACTGGATGTCTTTTAGGTGTGTGTGTGTGACTGGATGTCTTTTAGGTGTGTGTGTGTGACTGGATGTCTTTTAGGTGTGTGTGTGTGACTGGATGTCTTTTAGGTGTGTGTGTGTGACTGGATGTCTTTTAGGTGTGTGTGTGTGACTGGATGTCTTTTAGGTGTGTGTGTGTGACTGGATGTCTTTTAGGTGTGTGTGTGTGACTGGATGTCTTTTAGGTGTGTGTGTGTGTGTGTGTGTGTGACTGGATGTCTTTTAGGTGTGTGTGTGACTGGATGTCTTTTAGGTGTGTGTGTGTGACTGGATGTCTTTTAGGTGTGTGTGTGTGACTGGATGTCTTTTAGGTGTGTGTGTGTGTGACTGGATGTCTTTTAGGTGTGTGTGTGTGACTGGATGTCTTTTAGGTGTGTGTGTGTGTGACTGGATGTCTTTTAGGTGTGTGTGTGTGACTGGATGTCTTTTAGGTGTGTGTGTGTGACTGGATGTCTTTTAGGTGTGTGTGTGTGACTGGATGTCTTTTAGGTGTGTGTGTGTGACTGGATGTCTTTTAGGTGTGTGTGTGTGACTGGATGTCTTTTTAGGTGTGTGTGTGTGTGTGTGACTGGATGTCTTTTAGGTGTGTGTGTGTGTGTGTGACTGGATGTCTTTTAGGTGTGTGTGTGTGTGTGTGTGTGACTGGATGTCTTTTAGGTGTGTGTGTGTGTGTGTGTGTGACTGGATGTCTTTTAGGTGTGTGTGTGTGACTGGATGTCTTTTAGGTGTGTGTGTGTGTGTGTGTGACTGGATGTCTTTTAGGTGTGTGTGTGTGTGTGTGTGACTGGATGTCTTTTAGGTGTGTGTGTGTGTGTGTGTGACTGGATGTCTTTTAGGTGTGTGTGTGTGTGTGACTGGATGTCTTTTAGGTGTGTGTGTGTGTGTGACTGGATGTCTTTTAGGTGTGTGTGTGTGACTGGATGTCTTTTAGGTGTGTGTGTGTGTGTGTGTGTGACTGGATGTCTTTTAGGTGTGTGTGTGTGTGACTGGATGTCTTTTAGATGTGTGTGTGACTGGATGTCTTTTAGGTGTGTGTGTGTGACTGGATGTCTTTTAGGTGTGTGTGTGACTGGATGTCTTTTAGGTGTGTGTGTGTGTGACTGGATGTCTTTTAGGTGTGTGTGTGACTGGATGTCTTTTAGGTGTGTGTGTGTGACTGGATGTCTTTTAGGTGTGTGTGTGTGTGTGTGTGTGTGTGTGACTGGATGTCTTTTAGGTGTGTGTGTGTGACTGGATGTCTTTTAGGTGTGTGTGTGTGTGACTGGATGTCTTTTAGGTGTGTGTGTGTGTGTGTGTGACTGGATGTCTTTTAGGTGTGTGTGTGACTGGATGTCTTTTAGGTGTGTGTGTGTGTGTGTGTGACTGGATGTCTTTTAGGTGTGTGTGTGTGTGTGTGTGTGTGACTGGATGTCTTTTAGGTGTGTGTGTGTGTGTGTGTGACTGGATGTCTTTTAGGTGTGTGTGTGTGTGTGTGTGACTGGATGTCTTTTAGGTGTGTGTGTGTGTGTGTGACTGGATGTCTTTTAGATGTGTGTGTGTGTGTGACTGGATGTCTTTTAGATGTGTGTGTGTGTGTGTGTGTGTGTGTGACTGGATGTCTTTTAGATGTGTGTGTGTGTGTGTGTGTGTGACTGGATGTCTTTTAGATGTGTGTGTGTGTGTGTGACTGGATGTCTTTTAGATGTGTGTGTGTGTGTGTGTGTGTGTGACTGGATGTCTTTTAGATGTGTGTGTGTGTGTGTGTGTGTGTGACTGGATGTCTTTTAGATGTGTGTGTGTGTGTGTGTGTGACTGGATGTCTTTTAGATGTGTGTGTGTGTGACTGGATGTCTTTTAGATGTGTGTGTGTGTGTGTGTGTGTGTGTGACTGGATGTCTTTTATATGTGTGTGTGTGTGTGACTGGATGTCTTTTAGGTGTGTGTGTGTGTGTGTGACTGGATGTCTTTTAGATGTGTGTGTGTGTGTGTGTGTGTGACTGGATGTCTTTTAGATGTGTGTGTGCGTGTGTGTGACTGGATGTCTTTTAGGTGTGTGTGTCTGACTGACTGGATGTGTGTCCGTGTGTGTGTGTCTGACTGACTGGATGTGTGTCCGTGTGTGACTGACTATTTAAGCAGCACCAGGTAATAAGCAGACACTGATGAGAATTTGTTTATCTGGAAGCCCTTTCCTTTCTGTTGGCTTGGCACATACGTGATTATATTAATTTGCCTATGTAATCTGAGCCACATTTACAAATTTTAACCAGAGGGCATACACAGCAGTGCCTTTCATCCCTACATTGGTGTTATAAGAGAGACATTCTTCGAGTTGAGCAAACTGAGCAGTTCTTGTACATGAAGCAGTTTTTAAATACTACAAGAATATGCATCCATGCAATGTGTATTTTCAAATGGAGAAAAATCTGACATTGTGTTTAAAGGGAATGTGTGTCACAAATAGTACTTAAGGTGCTAAAATACCCCCCGCGGGCCGTAGTTTGAGGACCCCTGTTCTAAAACATGCACATATGTTTCTTTACTGTATATATTGCTACTTGAATTTCCTTAAAGGCTTGGTGGGTGTGCAGAGCATAAATTAGCACACGCTGGCACTCAAAGGATGTAAATATCATCTGCTGCTTGTACCTAGAATTTACGTGAAACCTATTTTTTCGCAAGCACATTGAGATCATGAGACTCCTTGTAATCCTTCAAGTGCCAGATGCTGGAGCAATACTCTGTAATCTTGAATTACTTCGAATAAGCACTGGACTTGACAAACCTTTGTTTATGCTAGGAACCAGCCTAGCTATTGGAAAATGGTACATTTTTTGTTTTGTTTTTTGTTTTTAATGTTTATTCAGCTACTACCATTTTGTTAGTTTTTTTTTTATTACGTCTTGAAGATATAGAAGTCCTTTGAACAGTTAATGTAGTCCTCACAATATGGTGCTTAAAGAATAGTCATCTATAAAAAAAAAAATAATAATAATAATGGCTGCATCAGAATCTTTTCTATCTGGTCAATAATTTTAAGACTGATCACATCACAGTTGTATTCAGGGATGTTTAAATCAATTCAACTATAAGGGCTGCAGTGGATAATATGAAGATTACAAAATTGTTTTACTGATCTTACTGATTTACAGCCCTAATATATGCATTGTCTTACATACATCAATAACAAAAGTTTGTACAAAACCTTTCTCTCTCTCTCTCTCTCAAAAAAAATAAAGGGATTATAAGTCAGATATAGATGTGGGTATAGTTCATGGTGCATCACAGTATAAAGGTGAGGGGTTCAGTCCTGTAATGGAGTAATGGGGGAGTAATTTCCTGTTCCTGAATAAATCCTGCATTGTGTAAAAGAGAAGTATAGAGATGGGAGAGAACCTTGCTTGGTCCCAACATGTGAGGGTAAATTCTCACAGATGGTGTAGTTTTTTACAGGATTCATTAACTGACTGGTAAGGAAGCAGAGGTATAAGTATTTGGCAGTATTTCTCTGTAAAACACTCCAGAGATCTCAGAGATTATACAGTGAGACATATCATGACTATTTAAAAAAAAAAAAAAACTTTTTTTTCTAATTTCTAAAGTCTATTTTTTGGCACGTTACACATGTTTGGGTTTACTTTTATTTGCTTTGTTTACTAAATACATGTTAACTTTGTTTACCAACCACATGTATTTAATCTCAAATATTTTACGGGAAAATTTTAAGTACTTATCATGAAACAACCCTAGAGATATTTGATCTAAGTACAATCCAATTTCCTCATTCACATAAAGGGACACTCCCACCAAAAAATGAAAAGCTTTTACTTTCTTTTTTATTTTGTATTGTTGATTTTAGATATCTCTTGTTTTTCTAAAGTGACAGTATTTAATAAAATATGTAACTAAACAAGTGTGACTGGGCGCCGCCATTTTTAAAAATGTTTTTGGGTGCCACCCCTCAAACTTTACAGCACAAATTTCTCACTTTGGGGCTTGGGACACAGAATACAGTCTATAAGTCAGAATTCTAATAATAGACTTGCATTGAATGGGAGGGTAATGTAACTATTACATCACAAGGGGGCAGAGTTATGATCCTGTTTGATCAGGTTAATATCCTCTCTCTTAGTTTTGGATGGCAGGTAAAAAAAAAAGTTGTACAAAGCCACCTAGTCCTACCCGTTATGATACACAGGAGCCAGTAAGAGAGCAGGGGATGTATCATCATGCAAACTTTGGCAACAGTTATAAAGAGAGACTGGCTGGAAGATTTTTAGATGATGTTGCATCATGGGAAATATTCTCAAAATGGATGCTGGAGATAAACACCTAATTTTTATTTTTCCTTTTTAAATGCAATTAATTCAATCATATAAAAAAAACAAAAAAAACACAATGGCATATGATTTATATATGTGTTTTTGTTTTAAACGACCAGGTTATCTAGCTACATCTTATGTAAGTGGTAGTGTCCCTTTAACCAAAAAAACACCCTATTTACTATAACTACCCAGATTTGACTCCCCCTGATCCATCAACTTTATAATGTTCTGGTTTTTGTATACTTAATTTGCATCTTGCAAACACAATTTAAAATTAAATTGAATACATTATCAATATACCGTATTTATCGGCGTATAACACGCACCTCATTTTAAGAAGGACATTTCAGGAAAAAAAACTTAAATTTCAAATAAAGAACTTTGAAGCCCAATATGCCATTTAATATTCCAGGATATTGCCCCCAATATGCCATTTTAATATGCCAGGATATTGCCCCCAATATGCCATTTTAATATGCCAGGATATTGCCCCCAATATGCCATTTTAATATGCCAGGATATTTTATTTATTTATTTAGAAAGTGTTTTACCAGGAAAAATATATTGAGATTTCTCTCGTTTTCAAGTATGTCCTGGGGACCCAGTCCAGAATGGAGTTACACAGAGTTACACATTTAACAGTAAATTCAAAAATACATACATACATATATTAAACAAGTTGGAAGGGAAACATACAGGGTAAATCATTATTGATACAAAAAGGAACAACATGTACAGTATACGAAAGAGTTTGTAAACTAATAACAGGTACAATCTGTTTTGAGGATTTGGGAGATACTTATTTTCAGGGATCTTAGAGTAGATGATGATTTAGCAGAAACAGGAAGGCTATTCCACATATGAGGCGCTCTGAAAGAGAACGCACCTCTACCTGCTTCCTTTTTGAAGTGGGGAATCGCTAGTGAAGGGTTGGTGCAGGATCTGAGATTGTGGGATGTGCATGGAGTAAGAGTAAGCATGCCGCTCTGGTAGAAGTGGTTATGCACTAAGCAAGCTAGGTGGAGAGCACGCCTGGAGGCAAGCGTCAGCCAATTTAACTCTTTTAACATTTTACAGTGATGCGTGTTATCACACTGTAGCGCAAAACGACACAATGTATTGTACATAGTGTCGAGTTTACCGAGATGGGTCTGCGGGGCAGAATCATACACAACATCTCCATAATCTAAGATCGGCATCAACATTTGCTGCACAATACGTTTCCTTACCGTGCAATCTAGGTTAGATTTGTTTCTATACAGAAAGCCGATCCTAGGATATAGCTTTGACACAAGCTTATCAATATGGAGACCAAAAGATAAGTTTGGATCTAGCCACATGCCAAGATACTTATATGAATTTACCTGGGTCAGGTTATAACTGGTTTTGGTCTTGATGGTTAATTGAGGATTGTTTAATTTAAGTAGTTTGGCATTTGTCCCAAACAACATGGATACAGTTTTTTCAGCATTGAGGAATAATTTGTTGTTAGCTATCCAATTTTCAACTTTAGAAAACTGATCCTGTAGCATGGACTCCACTTGCAATAGTTGAGTACCGCAAGTATAAATGACCGTATCATCAGCATACATATGCACACGAGCCAGGTCACACACCGAGGGTAGATTATTTATAAATAGCGAGAATAGCAGAGGCCCAAGAACAGATCCTTGAGGCACTCCACACTGGATTGGCAACGGGAGGGAGGCAGTATCAGCAATGGACACATATTGAGATCTATCGGACAAGTATGAACGAAACCAGTAGAGCGACCTCTCATTTACACCGGTACAACTTAGTTTGTTTAGCAGCAGCTCATGATCAACCGTGTCAAAGGCCTTTGCAAAGTCTAGGAAAACTGCACCTGTGAGTTCACCCCTCTCCATGCCACTCTGAATGTCATTGGTCACCTTTAAGAGGGCAGTTATCGTGGAGTGATTTTGCCTAAATCCAGATTGAAGCGAGGTTAGATAGTTGGAGCGTTGATAATACTCGCACAGTTGATCATGGGCACATTTTTCCAGGATTTTAGAAAGTATGGGTAGCAGTGAAATAGGCCTGTAGTTTGACACCAAGTTTACATCTCCATTTTTGTGGATGGGGATAACTCTGGCTTTTTTTTCCCAGGCTTTGGGGACATAACCAGAGGAAAGGGATGCATTGATTAAGCAGGCAATGGGTCGCGCAGTAACAGACGCACTCAGCCTCAGTAGCATTGATGGAAGTAGGTCCGGCCCACACTGTAATTTCATTTTTTGATTGAGGAGATGCGCTGCTATTTCACTATCTGATATAGAAGTAAATTCAAATTCAGCAATGTGTTTGGCCAGGGGTGTTATCAATAGGGACTTGTATGCCATATAAAAAGTGGCATGATCTTCATTGTGGTGTGTTGCTATAAGAGCTGTGGCGCATCCTACAAAGTAGTTGTTGAATTCATTTGCTATTGTCACTGGAGATTTTAGAACTTCATTATTTGTCTTAATTGTGGTAGGTTCTGAGCGACGTGGAGGGTCATACATGTTTTTTATGACGCTCCAAAATTTGGTAGGGTTCGCTAGATTTCTATTCAGCCGTTCAGAGAAATAAGTTGTCTTGGCAAGTTTGGTTTGAGTCTTGCATCTATTGCGGACGTTCCGATAAGTGTTGTGATCTTGGTCTGAGCCAGTTTGCTTAAATTTTGACCATAAAGCATCCCTGAAATGGAATAAGTCCAAGAGGTCAGCTGAGACCCAGGGAAGATGGGCACCCCTTACTCTCACTCTATGCAGGGGGGCATGTTTATCACTGACCTGCATGAACTCAGATTGAAAATATTCAATTGCAGAGTCCAGATCGGGTATCAAGCTTAGCCTGCTCCACAGACAATTACTCAAGTCATTGAGAAAAGACTGGAGATTAAACTTCTTAAAACATCTTGTAACAATTACTCTAGGGGTCGATTTGATGGGTCTTACTTTCCGTACACATTACACCAGGGCTTGACAAATGTATCTGAGGTTTAGGAGCCAGCTAAAATATCTAGGAGCCAGACAACAGCACATAA
Source organism: Pelodytes ibericus (assembly GCA_036172795.1). NCBI lineage: Eukaryota > Metazoa > Chordata > Amphibia > Anura > Pelodytidae > Pelodytes > Pelodytes ibericus. The sequence goes on along the minus strand of CM069864.1, from coordinate 72,433,441 downwards.
ACACACGCAGTCACAGACAGACATACAGTCAGTCAGTCACATATATATACACACACAGACACATAGTCCATCACATATACATACAGAATAAAGGATAATTTATTCTAATTTGGAGTACCAGGGTGAAAATCCTCTCCGTGCACCCTCCACTTCTGAGTGCGAAACTCGCTACACCTTGTTTTAATACATATACATACACACATACACATCCAGTCAGTCACATACATACACACACAGTCAGACATATATACACACACACATCCAGTCAGGCACATATATACACACACACATCCAGTCAGGCACATATATACTCACAAACACATCCAGTCAGGCACATATATACACACAAACACATCCAGTCAGGCACATATATACACACAAACACATCCAGTCAGACACATATATACACACAAACACATCCAGTCAGACACATATATACACACAAACACATCCAGTCAGACACATATATACACACAAACACATCCAGTCAGACACATATATACACACAAACACATCCAGTCAGACACATATATACACACAAACACATCCAGTCAGACACATATATACACACAAACACATCAAGTCAGACACATATATACACACAAACACATCCAGACACATATATACACACACACATCCAGACACATATATACGCACAAACAAATTTAGACACAAATATACACACAGATATATACACAAACACATCTAGACACATATATATACACACACATACACATCCATTCACACACATATATACACACAAACACATCCAGTCACACACATATATACAAACACATACAAGGCAGCAGGTTTTTTTTTTTTTTAAGTCAGACACATATAGACACACACATACACATCCAGTCACACACATATATACACACACAAACACATCCAGTCAGACACATATATACACACACAAACACATCCAGTCAGACACATATATACACACACATACACATCCAGTCACACACATATATACACACATATACACATCCAGTCACACACATATTTACACACACAAACACATCCAGTCACACACATATATACACACACATACACAACCAGTGACACACATATATACACACACACACGGCAGCAGGTTTTTTTTATTTTTTTTTTAAGGAAAGAAAAAAAAAAGCTCACCTATCAATGTCCCCCCTCCCTGCTATAACACATCAATGCAGGGAGGGGAGGGGGTTGCGTTCCAGCCTCAATGCAGGGAGGGGGCTGGGGGAGCGTGTTCTAGCCCAGTGGCAGAGAGCAGCTTTGCTTTCCTTCTGAGCTCCCCGGTGATCGGTGCGCAAGGGGGCGGAGCAGGAAGTCTGTGCAGCCGGTGCACTCACTCTGCTCCCTCGCGCACCGCTAGATTAAAGAGAAGAAGAAGAAAAAAATCCTATTGCCAAGGCACCATGCGGGGCTCACGATACCTGGGCGCCAGGTCTGATTTCCTGGTCGCCATGGCGACCTGGCGCCCGGGGTTTGTCGAGCCCTGCATTACACTATGCAATGATCACTGAACACATTGGGTAGAATGCCAGATTGCTGGATTCTTTGGGCACAAGAGGAAAGGACCCAATCCAGCAGCGTATGGTTAGAGCTGTTGGGATTCATCCGAGTAGGAGAAGAAATAAGCTGTGTTAGGTTCATGGATTTGAACAGTGAGCATGTTTTAACATTTTTCTGGTCTAACCAGTCTACATTGAAATCTCCAAATACGAGCAGCTCACTTTTCTTATTTTGGGCACTAATATCACCCAGTAGTTTCTTGATGTCAGTAAGTGACTGAGCAGGGGAATTTGGCGGGCGATAGATCCCTACAAGTACTAATGGTTTTGAGAATGGGTGTAATATTCTTCCGGCTATAACTTCAAAAGTAGAAGGGGTACTTGATAAAGAAAGGTTTATGAAATTAAGTGACTCATGAATATATAAAACAATACCTCCTCCTCTCTTATTTCTGTCTTTTCTGGAACAGATATAACCCTGTATTTGTATTGCAGAGTCTGGGGTTCTAGGGCTTAACCAGGATTCAGTGATGACAAGAGTTTTTGGTTTGTACACCTGACACCATGCTCTTAGTTCATCAATTTTTGGTAGAAGGCTGCGGATATTGCAATGGACACAGGAGAGGCCCTTATTGAAAGAGAAGTTGACATTTGTACTAGGACAGGGGCCAGGGTTGGTTTCAATGTCATTTGCCAGGGCAAGGAGAAGAATGAACACAAATTTGCAGAGCTGCTTCCCCTGAGCTTTCACTGACAACCTATGTTGAAAAGAAGGAGAGGGTGGAGTGTTTTTTAACACTCTCCACCAGCACTCATTAGGAAGTGCACATTTACAAAGCAGTCCATGGTGGATCACTACATCATGTTGCAAGGCAGGGGTTTGTGTATTGGGATGGGTGGGAAAATGGCTTAGTAATGCCAGGAATAATGAAAACATAATAATACCTTTTGTTTGGTTGATCATACTGTCAGTAAGGCAGGTCAGACAAGAGAAAATGTATAGGTAGGGAGGTTAAACTAGTATCTCCTCTGGAATGCAAAATTTAAAGCTGTAGTTAAGTTTATTTTAATTTATGAGTACCATGTTTGAAATTGTAACACTGGAGAGTTCATGGTTTGATTTGGCACAACAGGACTATATTAAATCTGAAGAGTTAAAAGGTAGTCTAAGTCAGGTAGCTGCTAAATTCCAACACCTGCTGCCCCCAATATGCCAGGATATTGCCCCCAATATACCAGGATATTGCCCCCAATATGCCATTTAATATGCCATGATATTGCCCCCAATATGCCAGGATATTGCCCCCAATATGCCAGGATATTGCCCCCAATATGCCATTTAATATGCCAGGATATTGCCCCCAATATGCCAGGATATTGCCCCCAACATGCCATGTAATATGCCAGGATATTGCCCCTTAGTATGCCACCCTCCTCCCCCCCTTCCCCAGACCCCAGTACTTACCTTGTTCCTGCTCCGTCCCCCGGTGCTCTGAAGGCGCGTGGCTGTGAGGGAAGCGTTGTGAGCTCCCCTCCAGCCGCGCAGAACAATAAAGTTTGTTTAAAAAAAAAAAACACACTTTATTGACCGCGCGGCTGGAGGGGAGCTCACAACGCTTCCCTCACAGCCACGCACCTTCAGCGCACCGGGGGACAGCAGGAACGAGGTAAGTTTTTTAGATCTTAGATTCAGGATTATTTTTTATTTTTTGCATATGCATATGGGTTAAGCGGGTTCGCGGAAGGGAGGACAGGAGAGGGAGAAGGGGAATTGTGTATAGTGCTTGAAATTGAAAGAAGATTCATTTGTACACTTTCTTCTTTTTATTGTATTATATTGCCAGATGTGAATAAAAATAAATTAAAATAAAGTACATTTATCTATATGGTGGTAACTATTTTTGCAACGCTTGGTATATCACATAAAAGGCAATTGCAGACTATGTTGGACAAACAAAGACAGACCGATGCATGAAGTATAGTGTCCTGTCTGCAAAATTACAATTTAGTGGAAGTGGGGAGACACAGAAGGTGAGAGAAAAGAGAGACAGATAATTAGGTAGATGTTGCCAGAGACTACATAATGTGAGAAATTAACCTATTTTTAATTTAAAAAAAATCCCTTCTAAAGTTATTACTCTAACTTTTTTATGTGAACACAGTGCAATACAAACAAACTCAAGTAATCTGTTTACTCCTTTAATTGTCAAAGTTAAAATTTCTAATGTGTATTTTTTGCTGCAGGGGTAAGTGAGACAATCTTTGGGGTATCGCTGATCTCTGCAGCAAAAATACACATTACTCCGTTAATTCTAAAATTGTCAAATAGTGGTGCAAATTTCAGCAGTCTGCACTTCCTCAAACAGAAAACCTATCTGGGTTGTGCCGGCACTCATTGTGCCATTGAAGCGTATAAAAAAAAACAAAAACAGGTGCTGAAAAGACCCTGATTAGTGTTGGGAAGCCACCACCAAACACTGTAAGGCTGGAGCACTGTAAGGCACTGCAAAATATCAGGATTGCTAAAAAGACACAATCGATGTTATACATAACCAACAGTGATTGCGCCTTTTTATTCCTTCCTTACACTTTGCAGTTTTTTTACATAATGGTAGTATCAATGCAAATACTACACAGCACACACAAAAAAAATCACTTTTACTGTGATGTGAGGCATGGCTGGGAACCTTCACACATGCCATTGTTTTATCATTTGTGGGGGTATCTGAGAATACATGGAAAGGCTACATTGCAGTTTAAGAGGGCTGGACACTGAATACTTAAAACTGTTGTGCGCTTGCATTCTGACGGATATGTGGAATTTGCAACTTGTACCAAAATCCCAAAAATGTTTGCAATGATGGATTGTGTAACATCTATAAACTGCTCTGACAGGTTTTCTTTTGCTTTCAAGGTTTGGACAAGATATAACAAAGTGTGTCAAAGACAGTAGTAGAGGTTTTGTATACGTAAATGTGGACTACCACTTCCTGATTTACTGACCTTACCACTGTATGCAAATGTTTAATTACTGAAATCTACTGAGGAGCAAAAGATGTTTTAACCCCTTAAGGACAGAGGCTTTGAAACATTTTTGTCCTTTCTGGACAATGGCTATTTTAACATTTCTGTGCTGTTTGTGTTTAGCAGTAATTTTCTTCTTTGTCATTTGCTGTACCCACACATATTATATATTGTTTTTATCGGGACAAGAAGGGCTTTCTATGGATGCCATATTTTTGATCATATCTTATAATATTATTAAAAAAAATAATAAAATATGGTAAAAAAAACAAAAAAATACACAAATTTCCTGACTTTTATTTAAAAAAACTTCTCCTCATCGACAAAAGCGAACGAAAAAACCTGCTAAATAGATTCTACTATTTCTCCTGAGTACAGGGATACCACCCATGCATAGGTTTGTTGGGTTGTTTGGGGGCTAAAATGCCAAATTTGTGAGGTGTAGTTTTTTGTTTTCCAACTTGAAATTTTTACATGCAGACAGCCTTCACCCTTGTCCCATTTGGGACATATTTGAAGCCAGCTAGTGTATTTTACCCCATCAACCCATATATTTTTTAAAAGTAGACACCCTAGGCTATCTCAAATGGTGGTATTTTAACACTTTCCATGCACTAATTCTACCACCAGCCTTTGTCAAAGTTTGTGGTAGTAATTTTTGTGTGTTTTTTTTTCCACAAATATTGTATTTCAGACATAAATTCACAGATTTTGGTATGTGTCACTGCCAAACAATAACCCAATATGTGTTCAACAACATCTCCTGAGTACAGGGATACCACCCATGCATAGGTTTGTTAGGTTGTTTGGGGGCTAAAGGGCCACATTTTGAAGGTGCACATTTTCAACTTGGAATTTTGACGTGTAGTCAGCCTGAGCCCATCTTGCATTTGGGACTTTTTTTAAAGTAGGACAGTGTATTTTACCCAAAAAAGTATATATTTTGTAAAAGTAGACACCCTAGGCTATTTTTAAATGGTGGTATTTTAACACTTTCCATGCACCAATTCTACCACCAGCCTTTGTCAAAGTTTGTGGTAGTCATTTTATTGTGTATTTTTTCCCACATACATTGTACTTTAGACACAAATTCACATATTTCGGTATGTGTCACTGACAAACAATACCACAATATATGTTCAGCAACATCTCCCGAGCACAGGGATACCACCCATGCATAGCTTTGTCAGCTTTGTTGGGTGTTGAAAGGCTACATTTGAGAGGTGCGCTTTTTGATTTTCAAACTTGGAATTTGAACATGTAGAGCAAGTAAGGGGTTAATAGCTCTTATAAGAGCCTTTGTAGTACTGTACAAAAAAATTAACCCCTAAAAATGCACAGACAAGAAAAAATGTTCTGCTGTGCAGTAATCAGTGGCAGGGAAGTGGTTAATACACAGGCTACACTATACAAAGGGTATGGCTTTTATAAAAGCCCTTGGGACTCACAATGTTTTAACATTTTATTTAATTTATTACAATTAAAAAATGATATTATACAGATCTGTCTCTTTCCCCCACTAAAACTCAAGTGAGGAGAGGGAGGCAGATCCATATGGGTCAGAACAATATTTACCAATATTGATCGAACCAGACGAATGGTGATGCTCATCTGAGAAATCACCAAACCACCTTTGCCACTGATCAGCTGTTACTGATCGCTATACACGCGTTCAGACAGCTTCAAAAGGAATACACGTAATCCCCTAGTGGGTATAATTAACCCCTAGCGAGTGTGACAAAAAAAATGCTGATAGCAAAAAAAAAATCCTTCTGCGACTACATTGCTCCATATGCGCTGCTTAGGCAGTGACCATATGTGCTGCTTAGGAAGTGATATACGGCAAGGAAGGGCTTAATAGCTCTTAAAAGAGCCTTTGATATACTGTAATAAATCACAGTAAAAAAAATGAACCCCTAAAAAAATGCACAGACGGCAAAAAATGTGCTGCTGTGTAAGATCACTGCGTACACAGCGATCAATTGCAAGGGAAGGGGTTAAATACTGGAAACGGCTTTTCTAAAAGCCTTTGGGTCTCAATTCTATTAAATATATTATAATTAAAAACTTACATTATACAGCTCTGTCTGTCTCCCTCACTAAAAGTCAAGTGAGAGGGAGGCAGATCTACACGGGTCAGATCAAATATTTACAAATATTGATCTAACCAGACGAATGGTGATGCTCATCTGAGCAAACGCCAACCCACCTTTGTCACTTATCAGCTGTTACTGATCGCTATACATGCGCTCAGACAGCTAAACTTTTTTTTGCGTTAAACGTAGTCCCCCTAGCGGGTATAATTAACATGTGACCGGTGTAATAAAAAAAAGTTTAAAAAAAAATAAAAAATGCTTCTGCATCAAGATTGCTGCATTTGCGTCAGATCGCTGCTTAGGCAGTGATCTACAGCAAGCAAGGGGTTAATCTCTCTTTAAAGAGCTTTTTTTTTATACTGTAATGAATTACAGTAAAAAAAATTAACCCCTAAAAAATGCACAGACAGCAAAAAATGTGCTGCTGTGTTTGATCACTGCGTACACAGCGATCAATGGCAGGGAAGGGGTTAAATGGCTTTTATAAAAGCCCTTGGTGTTTAAAATTTTAATAAGTATTTTATTATTTTATTTTTTACTTTATCTGATCTGTCTCTCTCCCTTACTAAAACTAGTAAGGTGAGGGAGGCAGATCAATACTTGTCAAAGGCAATATTTACTAATATTGCCTTTGACTGTATGATAAGTGCTCATCAGAGCACTTATCATACATGCCTGCACACAGATCTGTTGTGCCGGCATCGATTGGCTCCCCCTAGAGTATCGGAAGTGAAATACTTTCACTTCCGATGCTCTTGCCATTAGAAGGGAAGCGCTGCCTGTGTAGGCAGCGTTCCCTTCTACTGAGCCGATGGGGTCGCTCAGGAAAGCGACCACCATCGGTTCTGGGGAGCATCATGGTGTTGTTAAGTGCCTCGCTAGCGAGGCACTTTAGCAACACCGGAGATGCTTAGAAAGCGAACGATCGTTCGCTTTCTAAGCACATGTGTGCAGGGGAGCAGCCATTTTTAAATGGCTGCTACGATCACTCCGGGGAGTGATCATAGCGCGCCCCTGCACTTTTTGGGGGTGTTGCACAATGCCTCTACCTAGAGGCATTGTAGCAACACCGATAGAGTAAAGAAAGCGACCGCTGGTCGCTTTCTTAACTCTGTTAAGTGCATGATGTGCCAGGCATGTCACCTGTCGGCAAGTCCTCGATTTGCCGTGACGTGCCTGGCACGTCATCTGTCGTTAAGGGGTTAAAGCAGTGGTTCTCAAGCGGTCTAAACTCAGGACCCACATTTGTCCTTAACCATTAAGTCACGACCCAAAAATAATTTCATTTATGAAACACATAATTTATTCCACAATTAAATTTGTGCAGTATTCAACAATGTGTATATATGCACTGATGACAACATGAAATAAACAAATAAAGAAAATGAAAGTGCTATTGAGCTAAAAACCCAAGAAAATAATAAAACATATGAGACTAATTAGGACTAATGGGAAAGCTGGGTATGCGTTTTGCTCCTGATAAGTGTTTAAAGTCTAGGGTAATGATAGACAATGCATCTCTGAGGTCGTGTTCAATGTCCATTCTGTTCCTATATTTTGTCTTCAGCTCGACCCGAGTTGAGAAGCCAATTTCACAAACATAAGGTACATTAAACACTCACTGCCATGTACCTGCCACATCAAGCCCAAACTTCACTTGACCCATCTCAGTCGAACTTTTGGAATTGTATCCTTGGTGCTCCTCAGATTCAGACGGTGAATACAACATCGCTATGTCATCTTTCCTCCCCCAATCAAAGATAGAATTTTTGATAAAGCACCTGTCCGCGATCCACTCCATATGAGCTCGCGACCCACTTTTTGCTTTAGGACTCACCAGTTGAGAAACCCCCTTTTTTTTTTAAAAGATCTGTATTGTGTATTTGGCAGTACATTTTATTTTAAATATTTTCTAATCAGGGGCAGAATGAACAGTTGAGCACTTTGGAGATGGTCCAATTGGGGGTGACACCCGTGGTGCCGGCAGCCCCCTTGCATTGAATCGCGCTGGATGCGGATGCTGAAAAAAAAAAAGTTGCCACCGGATATGACAGTACGTCATATTCGGTGACTATGTTTCCCTCCTCTGTACAGGGAAGACTGCACGGAGGAGACAACTGGGACACGAAGCAGCCTGGAGGTAAGCAAATTGGCTGGGGCATATTAAATGGCAAAATAATACTGGCATATTATTGGGAAAATAAGCTGTGACACTGTGGTTTGTTCTGCAGGGGCAATTCTGTGGCACAAAGTGACACTATAGTATGTTATGTGGGGCAAATTTACACTGTGGCATGCAAAATTGTGTGGGTACAATACAATGTGAGTTTTGTGTTAAGTCCTGTAGGTGCAATGTGGGTGCAGAAAAAGGGAATAAAAACAAGAAATGCTATTTTTCAATAACATTTTTATTACATATACAAATAGTTGAATGTGATATGAAAGAAGTTGCAAAGAATATCCATTGTAGTCTCTAAAAGGGCCTGGAGGGGACTCTTTCTACCATACTCTCTAAAGGACACAGAGATGGCCTCTGTTAGAAAGACCATCTCCAAAATATTAGTACCAGTTTGAGCACTCATGAAAAGATCTATGTATATTTGCACTTGTCTTGGTTTGTGCATTTGTTTATAACTTATTGCACTTTTGTTCCTTGTGTCTAAAGAGTGTGTAGGGTGTGGCTGGAGGCGGGATATGGGTGGGGCTAGAGGCAGGACATGGGTGGGTCTGGAGGCAGAATGTGGGTGGGGCTTGGAAGAAGGCCCTTGACTATTTCGCTCAGGGGCCCTGAGGGTTCTCAAGCTGCCCCTCTTGCTGATCAAGTTTTTAATCCAGTCTTCTTTTAATACAGCCTGTCATCTCAATATTTATGTGATTTCAGCTCCCCCCAACTTTCCATACAGAACACACTGATTCTTTTCCTTTGTTATTGTCTTACTGGTTTGTTATATAAATGATGCTGTCAGAAGTCCTTAAGTTAAGGCACAGCACTGATATTGTAATGAATGTCAAAAATGTATGCGCTCTTCCAGGCAACAGCATGCTTAAGCAGCATACACAGTAATTGTGACCTTAGGACTAACAATTTAGAGAACATGTTAAAGATAAGGTTTTGCATTTCTGCATCACACAAGTAAACTTCACATTAAAATCATAGAGGTGTTTGGTCAGTGAAATGCTCTTCACTGATTTCTCAGAATGTCAGGTATTTGACAAATTACAAGAGTTATTAGCAAGGAATTAAGCATTTCCAAGTATATGTGAAGTTTGTTCACAATACCATGAACTGTGGTAAATTGACAAGATAAAAAAAAATAGGCCAAATAACCTTATGAAGATGAGTTGGGAAATATTTCCAACTCTGCACCACAACTCATTCCTGGGCGCTCAACTACACGTCCCAGGCTTTGCTCCCAGAAGGGTTGCCCCCAGCAGAGATTACCAAGCCTTGTATTGATTTTGTATACCTGCACATCCTTTTCTTCTTCTATTAGTGTCATGGGGGGCCTCTCCTGTGCGGGGGCTATCTATGATTGTGCCTAGTCATAAGATCCATCCCTTGCCATAAATTGAATTATTATTTTTCACATACTGCACTTTTGTTTTCATATTTTCAGGCTATTTTTTCATATCTAGCCATTGGAATACTCATTTTCTCGTGGGAGATCTGTACTATTTGCATCATGTGTTTTTTTGTTTTTTTTTCCACGTTTATTATATATAGATTTCATTGATTTATTTCAGCCTGCAGGGCTTGTCTCATATTATATTACACTTTTCTTATCACTTCATTTGCCCTTTGTCTTCAAGTGTCCATGCACTGTGCAGTTTTATTTTCGCTCCAAATTTTTTGCCTATATTTATAATCCTTCACTGTATGAATGTGATAAAATGCTGTCTCCCACAGGAATATGTGCCATTTTGCTTTTCTTATGCGTTTAACGCCTATGATACAGGTACCATCTCTTTTTAGTACTTTATATCTGCCTGCAGGATGGCCATCAAATACTGTGAACAAAAGCAACTAATACACTGTAGTGTGCAATATTTTTCTGGCTTATTGTTTCAGCAGTCACCTGTAAACTGGTATGATGAACCCCACTTGGGATGAGTAAGGGAATAAATATAGTAGCAGGAAGGAGGCTGATGTAATAGGGAAAAGATGAACAGGTAAATATTGCATGGGGAATATGATACAGAGGATATGATAGAATGGGTGCGAAGGAGGTAAATATGGGGAAAGGGAGGAGCACACCAAGCCAGTGGCTGCCTGCCCTCCTCTCGCACACCTACCTTTGTGTCTGCTGCGGCACACAGTTTGCAGAGCACTGATGTAGAGGATGGTGCAAGAGGAATAAGTATAATTGGGTAGTGCACTGACATACAGGGTACAAGATGTTGGCAGATATAGAGAGAAATTACAGTATTTCAATTAAAGTACCGTATTTGCTCGATTATAAGACGTTTTTTTTCAGAAAAAAAAATTCTAAAAACTACCCCTCGTCCTATAATCAAGGTCGTTTTATAATCTGACCTCAAATTGAGGTCAGATTATAAGACTGGGATCCAGGTCCCCCGCAGAGCTGCAGGGGACCTGGATCCCCCTCTCTAACAGTAGGGGATGTCTGCGCAATGAGCGCCGACTCCCCCTTCTGCCGCCCGGCACGACCGCCGGGACTTCTATGAAGAAGCTAGGTACGGCTTCGTCATAGAAGTCCCGGCGGACGTGCCGGGCAGCAGCAGGGGAGGTCTGCGCTCATCGCACAGACATCCTCTGCTGCCCCGCTAGCCACCAGGGAGAATTGGGCAGCCGGGGGATGTCTGCACGATACGTGCAGACATCCTCCATGCTGCCCGACACTTCCGTCATAATAGACAGAGGTGTCGGGCAGCATGGAGGATGTCTGCATGTATTGTGCAGACACCCCCCGGCTGCCCCCCACTAGCCACCAGGGAAAGAGAACAAGGTGAGGGGGGTGGAGGGAGGGAGGGGGGACCAGAGCAACAAGGGCAGGGAGGGGGGGCAAGACACAGACAAGGGAAGGGGGGAAGACAGAGACAAGGGGAGGGAGGGGGGGGCGAGAGAGAGACAAGGGGAGGGAGGGGGGGGCGGCGAGAGAGAGACAAGGGGAGGGAGGGGGGGAGAGAGAGACAAGGGGAGGGAGGGGGGAGTCAAAGGGAGGGGGAGAGAGAGAGGCAGCATTGGCACATAAAAAGGAAATAAAAACAATAAATGCATTTTTTGATATAATTTTTTTATTAAAAAAGCTATTTACATGTTAATATATACAAGTTGAACTTTTTTTCCTATAGGGTAGTCTTATATTCAGGCTTTTAGCTTTTTTCCTAAAGGAATATCCAAAGTTTGGGGTGTCGTCTTATAATCAGGGTCGTCTTATAATCGAGCAAATACGGTATTTGTTCGCAATCTTTGTTAGCCTTCTTTATTGTGCTTGTAAGTAGTGTGTGTGTCTCACCACAGATTACTGAGCACATGTTTGAGGGGCAGGCTTTTGTCTAATATGAATGGAGTACAAGTCAATTTTATAACTAGCCGTGCCCAGTGTACTTTGGACACTGAAAGCTAAGGTGTGTGTTACTAGATTTCTCTTTTTAGAAGACATACCTAGCAGAAATCAACACATCTGTGACTGTAAATGTATAAATCGTATGACATCATTTTGATATTTATGCTGCAGAGATTAACTCCTTTGTGATCGGACTTTTTTGAAAATGTTGTACCCCTTGTGGTGATAGCTGTTTTGACACTTCTGCTGTGTTTGTGTTTAGGTGAGGACTTGACAAATTTGATTTAAATCTAGGAGTCAGCCAAATTTTAGGAGTCAGTGCCACAAGTTGTGTCAGAATGAAAAATGCTTGGGTCAAGGTCCATAAACATATATAAATTACATAGTAATGCACACACATGCTCACCCACATACACATGTTGACACACATACATATACAAACATATATGTTGACAGATACATATTCAAACACACTCACCCACAAATACAGATACACACACTTACATCCTGGAACACACTAATACATTATCTCACTCTTACATACATGCACAAACACATACCTATACACTTAAATGCTAGCACACACTAATACATGCAGTCACAAACAAATGCTGACATATACATACACACTAATCTGATGATACATACACTAACACATGTTGAAACACATACATACATACACACTAATTTGCTGATACATACTGACACATGCTGACACACATACATACACACACTAATATACTGATACACACACTGACACATGCTGACACAAATACATACATACTAATCTGCTGATAAATACACTTACACATGCTGGCACACGGAGATTATGATAGACCCATTCTAAAAACAGGCGCTGAACCCAAACATACATGCTAACACACAGTCATACATGCTGATAAACTCACACTATTTACTTACTGCTGGAAATCAAAGTTGGAGGCAGAGGACAGGTAAGCAGGAGGTTTTCCCTCCATTTAGATTCTGCATTGGGGATTTGGTGTGGTCACTGAGGCTCCTCCTCCTGAAGCGGAGGTAGCAGTAGCTGTAAGGAGCTCCCATGACTCCTCACACGCTTCTACTTCTACTACCCGGTGAGCAGCAGGAACAGGAAGCTGGTGGGAGGAGTTATTTGTCGGCTGCTCTGTGCTGCTTCTATCACACTCTGATCTGTAGGTAACCGGCAGCAGAGTGTGGGACTGGGGCAGTGCAGTTCACGGTGTTCTAAGAGTCTTCCAGGAGCCAGATTCTAGTCGCCATGGCGACCTGGCGTCTTGTATTAGTCGAGCCCTGGTTTAGCTGTAATTTTTCTCCTTCTCATGTACTGTATCCACATACATTAAATGATATATTGGGGGGGGGGGGGGGGGGGGATGGGGTTCAGACCAAGAAGGGCTTTCTTTGATACCATTATTTTGATCATATACTTACTAAAAAAGGGAACATTTTTAAAAACAAAAATCTTTTTCTAACTTTTTCATATCTACAAAAGCTAATAAAAAATGATAAATAGATTCCAATATTTGTCCTCAGTTTTTGACTACCCCACGGTTTTATACTGGTTCCATGTGCAAGTTTGAAGGCCGTAAGTAGCCCACTGCTTTTTAGCGTTTTACTAACTTTTTCCAGGCACTGGATTTGACAGCTAAATACATCCGGTCCAGATATGCTTGAAGTACCTCAGTCCCAAGGCAGTCAGCCATGTCTGTTTTACCCTGATTGCGGTATTCCAGCAGGTATACCGCGAACAAAACTGCATGACATGCCATGCAATTCCTTTGTCATTTAAATGTAGGTTTTCCCATGATGTGAATGACAGCTTCGTTGTCATTAAGGGGTTAGCGATCAAACCACCACACATATATGCCACACCACCCCCTCACAAGATTTACTGAAGGGGCACCTAATAACGACATGCCCACTTAAGCCACACCCACAAAACGAATATACTTGATATTGAGCATAAAAGGAAAGATGTTCCCTTTGACACTGGCCCAATACCTGGAGCATAAAAGGAATTTTGGTTCACAGCTGCAGACAGGCTGACTGTTCTACCAGTTTAAATTTTCCTCTCCCTCCCCAGGAAAATTATTTAAAACATTTAGCCCTCCTACCCCCTTCTTTGGCCTTCTTTTTGGGCACTAGAGAGGGGATCATGGTGCTTCAGTAGGATGTCTGCACATTCCTCAGGCATACAGACAACCTCCCTGCCTGCCTGCCTTTCAACCTAGAGAGGAAGCGGTTAAACCATAAAGTAAACAGAGGCAGCATTGTGTACTACACTAAAAAACTGAAGAAACTGTTTTAGGCTTAATTAATCCCCTTGGACAGTAATGTATTTAGGTTATGTGCTACTCAAGGTATGCTATTGTATAAGCATAATGGGAAACCCAGAAGGGCTAAACGTTGGATGACAAGCTAAAGCGCTTTTATCCCTATATTATATTTGTTTTGCACACCAGCTATACAGTCTGCTACCCACGCACTTATAGTATGGTTATACAAATCTAGTTCTAGGAGTAAAAAAAACTTTTGATAGTAAATATTGCATCCCAGCTTACCTTTTTTTAATAATTTTTAGTTTGTTATTTCCTTCCCTGCCAGTTATATTTCCCCAACAACACTTATCACAACATTGGCTTGTCCCTACAGAACTTGCCACATCAGCTAGATACAGACGATGGTATATTATGTTTTCCTCAAATTTTTCTGGACCTGCCCATTTCTACTATTGGCAAGTATGTTAAGAGTGCTGTGCATGTCAGGGTCATGAGCTTATTCATATTGTAAAAAGGTAAGCTAATTAATGGTTTTGTGGAGAGGGGCTTTCAGAGTGGAGCAGCACTTGAATCATTCAGGAGATAGCAAAGTTGAAACCGTAAAGTGCTTTGTGAAGGAGATTGCACTACTCCAAAAGGGGGATAATCATGTGTCCTTCCCTGGCATGGATGAACAACTGACCTGACCGCCCTGTTGTGAATTTTAAAAATAATTGTCCGTCCTATCTTTTCTATAAGGTAAAAATAGCTGTGAAACCTGCCAACTGTTCTATATGGTGAATTAATTTTACTTCTTGAATGTTTTTGCTTTTAAATGAAACATTTGCTACTTCCTGATTTTATTATAGACTGGCCCTTGACACTTCTGCCATCTGTGGTGTACTGATGAATGCCTTTTTCTTTGGTAATTTATAAAAACAAATTAAAGCTACCAGCTGATCTCTTTATTGCTAAGATGAGTTATGTTTGTAAAGGCTATTTGAAGGCAAAAAATAAATGTGTTTCCTTTTGAGGGGCATACATATCATAGAAGCAGGAGTGAAAAATTCAGTGCCCCTAGTATGAGGATTAACAGGCATGTCCCTTTGGTACATGCCAGGCAGTCTGGTCAGGTTGGCGACTGTCTCTCTCTGATTGGATGTGTCGGCACGCACCAGATCTCCCTCGGCTCTGTCTCTCTCTGATTGGATGTGTCGGCACGCACCAGATCTCCCTCGGCTCTGTATCTGTAAAAATACATGTCCAGTTTACTTTAGGGAAGGAGAGAAACATTTTTAATTCTTGGTTAGTTTTGGTATACCAGTTTTTGTTTTAATCCTTTCAAAATTTTATTCTCTCCATATTTTGTTAATTTATAAGGCCTTTAACTTTGTGAATTTTATCTGCGCAACTTTCTGAAGGTGATTCCTTATTGGCTTTTACTAATTTAAATAGAGAGGAATAAAGGTAGGTTAGATCTTTTTCCCATATATCTAGTTTGATCAGGTGTTTTCGTATATCACTGCCTTATAAGCACACCATCTAGTGCTTGCTGCAGAGTCTTTATTCTCAGCAAAGACAAATTATCTGTAATCTGTCTGATTTTTGTACTGTATGGTAGACTATCATTCATTCTCCACTCTCTTGGATCTTTAGTCAGCTTAAGCAAATCCTATTCTAGCATAAGAGCAGCATTTATTAGAAAGATACATAACATTTCTTTTAAGGATGGGACAGTCTACATAAATCAGATAGTCAGTGCCTTATCAATATTTGTTCCTGGTTTAACCTTCTTGTCCCATCTTGTATCCAATACACAATTACAATTGCCAGTAATGATGAACTTTCCCATAGTTATTTTCAAATTTCTCAATTATTCTCAGCATAAATGTTACTTGCCCTGAGTTGGATGTATAAACATTAACCAATGTATCATTAACCACTTCTATCATACAGATTAGTGTTATGTCTTGCTTGATATATAGTTTTCACAATCTATATAATTTCCAATCCCCCCCCTTTTTTTCCCCTTCTGCCTATAATGAACCTATTATGAAGGATTTGACTCGATGAGTCTCCCGTAAGAAGCAAATTAGTATATCTTCTTCTTCTTCTTTTTTAAACAATTCCATTAAAACAGATCTTTTTGGAAGTTTCTTAAGCAATTGAGTGTTTATCGCAAGACTTCTAACCACTATCTAAAATTATAATTCACATCTTTCCCAATGGCTGGCAATAACAATACAAAACTAAAACCTATAAAAAAAAAAATCCTGGTTTGAAGTAGAAAAAATTCCCCATCTCACGTGAATATACCCACCCATCTTAGGCACTAAGCGTGTATCCCCAAACCTGCATGCTTCCATCCATTGATGAAGCTACTATCTGGTAGCTACTCTTCAGAAATGGAAAAACAAGACTTGTTACAGTCGGGGTCATATTAAAATTAAATAAATCTTAACCCCTTATGTGCCTTTGAAACATTTTTGTCCACGAAAAAACCTGCTAAATAGATTCTACTATTTCTCCTGAGTACAGGGATACCACCCATACATAGGTTTGTTGGGCTGTTTTGGGGCTAAAATGCCAAATTTGGGAGGTGCGGTTTTTAGTTTTCCAACTTGAAATTTTTACATGCAGACAGCCTGCACCCATGTCCCATTTGGGACATATTTGAAGCCAGCCAGTGTATTTTACCCCATCAACTCATATATTTTTTTAAAGTAGACACCCAAGGCTATTTCAAATGGTGGTATTTTAACACTTTCCATGCACTAATTCTACCACCAGCCTTTGTCAAAGTTTGTGGTAGTAATTTTTTTGTGTCTTGTACTTCAGACATGAATTCACAGATTTTGGTATGTGTCACTGCCAAATAACACCCCAATAAGTGTTCAACAACATTTCCTGAGTATAGGGATACCACCCATGTATAGGTTTGTTGGGTTGTTCGGG